>JARBJD010000629.1:0-27622 GCA_033064195.1 Blattamonas nauphoetae | reverse complement strand
CGATATACTGAAAAGCAGAATTTGGTTTGAATCCTGTTCTCCCGCAGATATCACTGGTTTTGGTTAGATAATGAGATTCGTTGTTCTGAGAAAGAACAGGCTGATTAACGGAAATGATGAAGAAAAGTCGTCAAGAGAGCATTCAGATCAAGAGAATGACGGTTGAATGAACTGTCAGACGAATAAACGAGCAAATTCAAGAATCGAGGATGATGATTTGTCAAAAGCACGTGGAATGGGGATTGAACAAATTTAAGTCTGCTTTGAAAAGAAATGGTGTCGATTCTGTGTGCATTTGAGAAAAAAGCAAATTTGTGTCGTGTGGTTCTGTTCTTTGTCGGTAAATGACAGAATTCACATGACTGGGATCCGATTTGCGATCGGTGTGAGAGTAATGACCAGAATCTGGAAGGTTTCCATGAGCATGCTGTGAACAGGAAAATGGCAAACAAAATCATTCAAATCTCGTCGAATAGACACGGGTAGTCATCAAAAGTTCGATTGTCGAAACCAGGATGAGATTGTGTTAAGTTCCAATTCACAATGCATTGATGGACAATGGATAATCTTAGAAATCCGACAGAAGACCATATAGTGCCTTTTCAACATGTGGATCAGGATCATCCCATGATTCTCAGAAAATGCTTCAGAAATACGCCAGAAGGCAGCAAATGTCAGCACAAACCACGGCAACCTGGATTAACGACACGGAACTGTCGGTTCAACTTCGAATTGACCTGATTATCGTCTTAGTCAATGAAATGAGAAAAGATCTCGAACCCACAAACAAAAAGTCCAATGTCATGGCAGTCAACGCATTTTCTAAAAAACAGGTCTGTCATGTCAAGTCAGACAGGTATACTCATAGTGTATTTCTACGTTCATTTTGAGTGAATCGGAAGCAAAAAAGGCGACTCAGGTGTGATCATGATAAATAAGAATAATGAAGGTTCGATCAAGTCAAAGAGGTGCAGAGTATCCAAAACTGACCACAAAGAGAACATCTTCGAGATATGAGGTAGAAATGATGGAGATGTCGACAGAATGAAGAACATAGAATTATCAAGAAGATTAAAATGAACCAGAGACGTCAAAATGTGAAAGTTAGTGAAGAGTGAGCTGTTGCGAGGGAGCATGTGGAGAGTGAGCTGTTGCGAGGGGAGCATGTGGAGAGTGAGCTGTTGCGAGGGGAGCATGTGGAGAGTGAGCTGTTGCGAGGGGAGCATGTGGAGAGTGAGCTGTTGCGAGGGAGCATGTGGAGAGTGAGCTGTTGCGAGGGGAGCATGTGGAGAGTGAGCTGTTGCGAGGGGAGCATGTAGAGAGTGAGCTGTTGCGAGGGGAGCACGTGGGGAGTGGAGTGGAGCGAGAGAGGCATGTGCAAACACGGATGGTTGGTGTTGAGGAGACCCTACGTCTGAACAAGCTGGGCGAGTGGGCTAGTGAAGTTTGTATTGCTGATTTGACGGAGCTGTTGCTGTCTGCAGTTATTAGTGTCTTCGAGATTGTCATCCAACACGAGGCGGTCGTCGACGTTTGGATCGACCTTGATCTCTTTTTGGCAGAGACTTGTGGCGATGATCCGTGCGCCAGCTGTTCAAAAAGGTCGTGGATGAGAACCACATCCGATAGCTGCGTCGAATTCCTCTTCAAAATCAACCCTGTCACAACAAAATCTTCTTCGTTTTGGTGGTCACAAAGAAGAACAAGATGCTCGCTCCTGTCACTCTCACAAAAAGCAGAATATGATCGGAAGAATCACCTGCTTCGATCGGTGCGATGTGTTCTTCACAATAGGTGACTGTTTCCTTTGTGAGTGGATTCTCCATGCGAATAACTCAAATAGCTGAAATCTTTTGTTCTTTGATCCAAAACTGCGTATGATGTAGGCTTTCTTGCATTGACATAACGTTCTTATCCAGTTTGGCGATGATTGCGTTCAGCCCCTCTGTTGTCATTTCATCGTTCAGAAGATCCACGATGACCGTTGTCATCATCCTCCCAGCACAATTGAACTCTGAGGGAAGAGTAGCTATTCCTTTATTTCTTAATGAGTTTCCTGTACCTTTCGTTTGGCGAAGGGTGTCAGACGTTGGAGCCACTAAACAGAAAACATGGCATTTTCCTTCCATGAAAATTCGAGGGAAATCATCTTCATGAAGCCCAGCCTCGCATGTGCACCTCCATTTCCTCCTGCTAGGTCTGCATCGTCCCCATCAAGTTCGGTGGTGGGATCTTCGCTTCCCTTCATTTTGTCTGGTTCAATCATGACTTCCAGTGTATTTTCAATCAATAATATCGTCCATTCATCGACAGATTCTTTAAAAGGGCAGGCTATCAGGATGAGATATGTGAACGATTGGTATGGATGGAATGTGTGTTCGTACAACCTTGAAACGAAATAGAGATGTTGTAAAGTGTGTTGGCAATGCTCGATAAAGCTAGTCGGACCCAAATATCCACAATTGATGTCATGGTGAGCATCAGCTGTTTGTATCTTTCGTTTCTTCAGACTAGATGTCGATCACGAGTTCTGCCTGCAGACAAATAAGAGAATCTGGCCAAACGGAGGATAAAAACAAGCAGAAAGAATACTGGAAGATGTTCCTGTTGCTGTCTTACATCTTCTTCAGGACTTCACATGTCCCAGTGAAGACGATGTCAACATGCACTAAATGAGCAGAAGAAAGGACAAAGAGAATACTAGGTAAAGAGAGAGCACACTGGTCCATTCAACTTCTCGTATTTCAGTTCAGTTTGATCGTGTCTGACTGAACCCTGATCCTGTGATCCAAGGCCTTGAAAAGAAGTTAGAGGGAAATCAGTGAGAGATAAATAAGAGAAGAGCAGACAATGAACTTAGACTTCAGTATTTTCATGAAAGATATCACTCTTCCCTCTTTGTCCTCATCCCGTCAGAAATATTCTGTGAAAACGAGTTTGATTCGCACTGAAATCTGAAACGGAGGGAAAGTAGAGAATAGAGCAAAAAACAGAGCAGACAGATGTCTTCTTTATTGAATGTAACCGTTCTGTTCGATCATGTCGACGTCATCCCAAATGACGATGTCCAATGTCTTTAAAAGAAGAGTGATATAAAAATGACGATAATAACTAGAAAAAAAAGCACACAGAGTACCTCTACGAATCAGTGTGCTTTGATGAAAGTGTCATTTCGTTGATTTGAGGGGCAAAAGACAAATACAGTCCTTTCCAAAAAGTTGATCAGGTGTTTCAAAAAGATGGTTGATCGAGTTGATACCCTCGCCCACAATACTGATTTTTCTCTCCTGACCACTTTCCACCCCTGACTCATCTCTCGTTTTAGAATACCTAGATGGACAGATAGTGACAAAAAAGATGGTCTGTCTTATTTTTCGCAAAACATGTGCACATTTTGTCGAGATTTTCTGACCACTTTTTTCATTCCAGATTTTGCTCTCATTATTCATCTTTCTCTCCAGCAGAACAAAATTCTTAATTAACACACAATATTATTCGGTACCCCGCATTTTCCCCACTGCCACAGTTGTATTCTCTGACATAACATCTGAGATTGACGAAATGGATGTTGTGACATCACTACGGATTGAAACATCGACACAAAGCGAGATGAGAGAATTCGAGAAGAGGATAAATGCATAGAAGATGTGATCGAGTCTACAGAGAGATATTAGCAGTGTTCTGATGGTGTGAACAGCTCCGATCTTGAAGTTGTGAACAACTGATCAATTTGCAGGAACAAGTTGAGATAAATGCCTAAGATGATAAGAGTAAGATAGAACACTCGTGAAAGTCAGATTACTATCCAGTGGAGAGAGACAATCAGATCGATGGTTTCGTGATTGATTTTGAGCTGATAGTCCCTTCTACTACCAGATAGTTTTTCGTACCAGGATCTATAGACTGAGATTGAGATTATGAATGACGTGAAAAATCCATAAACTCGCATACACGTCAAATTGTCGACCCTGAATGTTTGTGATCGACGGGTCAGACAATACAACTGTGGCAGTGGGGAAAATGCGGGGTACCGAATAATATTGTGTGTTAATTAAGAATTTTGTTCTGCTGGAGAGAAAGATGAATAATGAGAGCAAAATCTGGAATGAAAAAAGTGGTCAGAAAATCTCGACAAAATGTGCACATGTTTTGCGAAAAATAAGACAGACCATCTTTTTTGTCACTATCTGTCCATCTAGGTATTCTAAAACGAGAGATGAGTCAGGGGTGGAAAGTGGTCAGGAGAGAAAAATCAGTATTGTGGGCGAGGGTATCAACTCGATCAACCATCTTTTTGAAACACCTGATCAACTTTTTGGAAAGGACTGTATGATGGTTTGATAGGACAGATCAGGCCACCATAGGACACGATAGGACATGACAGGACAATTGTCCTCCCTCGATTTTATTGTGAAATTGAGACGCAAGTATTGTGAAGGTGTCGAATACCTCTCATGTCCTATGGTTTGAGCCCGATTTAGGATTGTCCTATGATTGTCCTATGGTGGGCTGATCGACTGCTTTTGGACAATTTTCGCATTTTTCATCAAAAGAGTGTGAAAAGACAGTATTGAAATGATTCTAAAACAGAAAATATGCATTATTGTCACGGACCTTTCCTCATTTTTCATTTCGGGTTTTTCCTCACACTCGAAGCAAGTCACTAGTTCAATTCTTGTCATCGACATTTTTATCCAAATTGTCCTCCTCTTTTTGGCTGTCCTAAAGGACAGGACAGGCAGGACATTCGGACCCAAGCCAAGACGATTTGGGAACCAGATTGAAATAGTCGTTGAAATCAGAAACGAAAAGTCAATTCCGATTGACCATTTCTAAATCTTGTATTAAAAGGAATTTAGGCCATTTCAATGATGCCAATATTTGACCTAAATTCCAAAAATATGTCCAATATTTTGACCTCATTTTAAGCGACAATTTTGAAGCAAATTTTGATATATTCCAAAATGTTGTCACTTTTTCGATGTTTTTTCACTTTTGAACTCGAACAAAGTGAATCCAACTTGAGAACCACTTCGAAAAAAATCGAAAAAAATTCTAAAATGTCGGGGACGATGTGAGTCGTCGATCAAAACAATCCCGATGAAAATCGGTTGAGAATTCGTGGAGCTACGTACCGAACAGTGGTCAAAAAATGGACCAAAAAGTCGATTTTCAGATTTCGCTACTAACCACTACTTTATGTCTCAAATTCACCTCAAACATCTTCTAAAATTACAAAATCGATTTCGAAAGATGAGATTCGCGATAAAAAACACTTTTTGGAAAAAAAGTTTGATCCGACCCATTGAGGATTTTTACGAGTCGAAATTTTCGAGATAAGGTATGGACCCTGTCTTCCATCATCTTTCGCTCAGGAATCGTCCTCTTATGACGCCTTTTTGTGTTAGATTGGATAAGAACGCCTTCTGGCGACTTTAGGTATGAACCTTTTCACGTCACGATCCTTCGGACACTTTTTTGCCAATTTTCATTTTTAACGTTAGATCTTCTAAATTCTTCGCATTCGCGTCCTAGCGACGCTTTTTTGAGATTTCCTGTTTTCCCACTTCATTAGTCCTCTTTTTTTGCACACACCTTTGATTCACCACATTTTCACCTCACTTTCAGTCACCGTCATTTTTGTATGTGTTTTCACATATCATCCTCCCTTTCTCACGTTCTGAGGAGGGAGTGGCTGAATTTTTTAACACTTTTGTTCGGTACTTTTTCTATAAAGTTGATTTTACGTCTTTTTCCCCATATCTTGTCCGTATGTTTGTTTTAACAAAAACTCATTTCAGCACATTGTATCACTCATCTTTCTTGTTCCATTTCACCACTTATCTGTTCATAAGAATTTCTCATTTACCTCATTTCACAACCCTTTTTTCCGTCGTTCACACCTCACGCGCACATCATTATGTCTTCATTGTTTTTGACTTTTTTGCTTAATTTGACAAAAAGAGATTGAAACAAGGTACAATGAAGTGAGCAAGTACAATAGTGAATGGTGAAGTGGATGAAGTGAGAATTGAGGTACACTAATGTGTTTTATGAACGCGTTCATCGAAATTTCGCATAAAAAGAGCAAACAAAAGTGAATGAAGTGAGAATCAAGCGATAAAGTGAAGTGAGGGACGAAAGAAACGAGAAGATCAAAACCAACGAGATCCTGGTTCAGAAATGAGTTTTATGATCGCGTGAATCGAAATTTCACAAACAAAGAGCAAACAAAAGTGAATGAAGTGGCAATCAAACAATAAAGTGAAGTGAGGAATGAAAGAAACGAGGAGAGTAAAAAACGACGAGATCAAGGTTACAAAATGATTTTTATGCGCGAACGAAACCAATGTAGTCTAATCCATGTGAACTGAGTTTAGAAAAACATACTTGTGAATCTTAAAACATAATTGTGAACTTAATTTCGAGCGGGCACTGTGGATTGTTTCTATTGTGTTCATAATTGAATTTTAGAATTAGATAAATAAAAAACAAGAGAATACCAGTTTGGTTCCAGTTGTGAGACATCCTTTGCGACCATAAACAGCAACGCTTCACTCGATTGGATGGTCACTCTTCAGTCCACTTTATCTGGTACACAAATTGATTTTAAGAAAGAATGAATGTGGAAACAGAGGATACCAGTTTCAATCCTTCAGTGACACATTCTTTCGAAGTCTAAAACACCATACTGTACCTCAGATGTGAGGATCATTGATATCGAGTGAACTATGGGTTTTAAAAAGTGAACGAATAATAAAGCGTGAGCATACCGGTTTCATTTTTTGATTTCCACATTCAGTGAACGATAAAGCGCGATCGTGTACCCAATTCGAAGGTGACTGTTTTGATCGTTTCGATCTGGTACACTACTTGTTTTTAGGAAAGAATGAGCAAAGAAAGTGAACAAACCGGTTAATCTCCAGTCGGATCCACATTGATCAGAGCCTAAAACACTGTACTGTACCTGAATGAAGAAGACTGAAAAAGAGCCAAATCGAGTCCGAGAATGAGTTTTATCAAAAGAGAAGAGAACAAATGAGAAAGTCAAAAGAGGGAGAACATGAATTCAAGGTCAATAGAAAGTAAAACAAAGCGGCGTACCTTCTGAATCAAAATCGACGATCGATCGAGAAATTTCGAGCACCAAAAAGTTGATCAAAAAGTTTAGAACTCATGTCAAACTTTAATTTTTGAAAAAAGTGAGAGACAATGAAGAGAAAATAAGAATGAAGTGACAATGAAAATCCAAGAGTGAAGTGGAGAGAGAAAAAGAGAAGACAAAAGGTGAAGTGAAAATGACGGTACAAGAATGAGTCTTAGGAAAAGAATAAACAAAAAAGAGAACAAACAAGTAAAAAATCTTCGGTGAAAGTCACTTTCGAAAAGTAAGACGCGATAGTTCATCGACGTCGAGAGGATCAGTTGGTGAGAGGTCAGAAAAGAAATTTAAAAAGAGATGATCAAAAAAGAAGAGCAAACAAGTTATTTGTCAGAAGGGAAACATCCATTTGAGAGATAATAAGCAGTGGTCGACCAGATCTGAAGGTCACTTTCCGGTTTGATCGGCGTTGGTACATAAGTAAGTTTTAGGAAAGAATGAATTCAAAAATGGAGCAAACCTGTTCAAAACAAGTCGGGAATGAAACCACCGTTCATAAAACAATGTGATGTACCTAAATGAGAGGAGAAGAAAAAAGTCGATGATCGAGAACAAGAATGAGATGTCAAAAAAGAAAAGAGAACAAATGTGAAAGTAGAAAGCGTAACACACCTAAATCAAACAGTAAAGAGACGTCAGGAACGAGAAGGGATGATCATATCCCATTGAAGTACTTTCTCTGATCAAACAAGACTGATCGAACCCATCGATGACAGAATTGAAGTCGAGGAAGATCTCAAATGATAAAATCACGAATGAAAATTTATTTTTGAATTTTTTAATTTGTATTAAATGAATCCAACTGAGATGTACAACGAAAGACGTCGAGTATGTTCAGAACATGCATTAATTGAATCAATGAGAGAAGAGAACTGTTCGCTAGTCTCTGAGTATCTCAGAAATAATGTGCCGGTGACGTATGTTCATGAGGGAGTTGAATGGAGAATAAAACCAAAGTTGTGGAATCAAGGAAACAGACCTCACTTAGCGAAACGTCGACATTACACTCAATCATTCGTCGAAAATGAACTGAAGAAATATAATTGTGAGCTCGTAGGTGAGTACACCAAAGTTCTGGTTCCATTCACATATCGAGAGATTGGCGGAAGTGAAGTGTTCAGAATTAGACTTGATTCCTGGCTAAAGGCAACGATAAAGCCCCATCAGAGAAAACAGAAATAAACGCTCAACTTTTTTTATTTTCGGATTTTTTAATTTGTAGTAAATGGCGGCGACACTGAAATTTGTCACAGACAGCATCACGAAAATTAGAACACTATTTCCAAACACCACCTTTGAATTCAAGGATGAACATGGCTATGATCGAACATATAATCCAAACATTAGAAACTACCAACATCGTCGTGCATATCTCCTGTCAATGCTCAAGAATCCAGATCTCCATTTTGAAGGAGAAATAAAGAATATTACCAACTATCAGATTGATGATTTTATTCACAAACTGGAAGAGCACAATAACAATGTAATGATGAATGAAGAAGACAGCAAAGCAAGAATGCAAATCATGAAAGAAAATCCAAGAGTGAACAAAGATGAACTGAAAAAGCAAGTGTTCAAAATGACGTGGAAACTGAAATCAATTGAAGAGAAGCTGATGGATCATTGGATGAAGAATCTGTTGATCATTCAGAAGAAAAATGAACAAATGGAAAAGAGAGAAGTGCAGACATTTGAGGGATTTGAAGAATGCATATTATTAGCTGAACCACGAGACAAAGCAGCATTCAATTCTTGTCTCATGAATGCACGAAGGAAGTTCAAAAAGAATGAGGTCGAGAAGGTTGAAGACAATGGAAAACCATATCAGCTGTACTTCCACAATCATCTGAAGAATGTCGAGGAAATCACAACCTTCATTAAAGCAGTGTTCGACAAAGAGAAAGATCATCCATTCAAGATTAGTATTGACTTTGGAAAGATCATCGAGAGAAAAGACAAAGATGAGACAACATACAATGACTTCAGACCAGAACTGGAGAACACATCGAAGAGCTTCCCAACTGTGATCAGAAGTTCAGGCGACATCAATGAGTATTCAAAATATGCAATCAATCTAATCAAAGAATCTCAAGAGAGAACACTGATGGATACGAAGACAATGTACATTGCATTCCACTCCATTCTAGTTGCAGTCTATCGATTCCCAGTTGCAGGAAAAGCCAATGCAATTCTCACTGAACACATCAAAACGAGGAATGTTCGGTACATTGATTCTGAGTACAATATCTGCTTCTTTCAAGCTCTTTCATTCCTCACACTTCCTGAAGTTCAAGGTAAGAAAATATCAATCAATATGAGGAACAGTGAAGCCTACAGATTGTTCGCACAATGGATGAATCTCACTCATCTCCAATCTCGACAATTGACCCCACATCTTCAGAATTATCCTGGATTTGATATTGCATGTGACATTGAGAAAGCGATGATTCAATTCAACATCACAGTTCACATTTATGAATACGACGAAGACAAGAAACGATACTTCCTCAGTCAATCGTACATCAACGACAATGATGATGCAAGAGTTCTTCCCATTCTGATGATTCCACTGACGGCAACTCTCGTCCATGTGATGTTTATTGTGGATCCTGAGAAAATCACTGGATACAAACTCTGTCCATATTGTCAGTCTAGAGGATTCCAAGTGAAGAATAAAAACTACAGCAGAGATTTTGAGAAGCATCTCAGAGAGTGCAAAGAACTTGATGGAAAACATGTGAAGAAGATCTCACTTGACAAGACACCAAGACCATACGTTCCACATATTCTCAACAATCGAACATTTGAATTTCTGATGGCACACAAAAGACAAGACGAATTCAAACCAACACAATACTACATCACATACGATTTCGAAACGATGGAAGATCTCATTCTTGACAACTTGTTCTCTGATGACAATACTCAGTTGATTTCTCATCTGAAGCCTCTCTCCGTTGCATCATCAATCAAAACAAAATCAGGAGTGAAGTCAATCTACTTTGATCTTCGAGATGGAAAGGACTTTGTGAAGCAGTGGATCAGAGAACTCTTCAAATATGCTGAGACAGTACGAGATGACAACATGTATGAAGATCCTGAAATACCCTCTCAGAATGAAGTCAGTGTGATTGGGTTCAACAGTTCCAGATTTGACATCAATCTCATCTTCCGTGATCTCGTTGACAAGGATTGGAAAGTGGTGAGCTTTCTTGGATCCACAACAAAGTACAAACAAGTATTGATTAGACACGAGAAGACGCAACAGGTACTTCGATTCATAGACATGATGTCGTACACAGGACCAATGACATTGGATAATGCAGTCAAAGCCTTTGGAGGAAATACAACACTCCAGAAATCATTCTTTGCATACGAGTCATTTGATTCATCAGACTACAACACAGTGTTGAGCAAACAAGAACCATTCTCCAAATATGAATTCTATTCCAGTCTGAACAACAGTGAAATGTCCGACAGTGATTACAAATTGTACCTTGATGATTGGAACAAACAAGGATTCAAGAACCGTTGGGAGTATCTGAAATTCTACAACATCAGAGATGTCGAATGTATGATTGCACCTCTGGACAATCTGATTGATCTGAACTTCCAATACAAAGTGGATATGTTGCACAATCTCTCATTGTCAGCCAACGCTTCAGCAATCAAATATGCGTGTGCCTACAAGGACTTTGATATCGATGATGATTTCAATGGAGTGGATCAATCTGGAGAAATAAAAATCACCAAGCAATACTGGAAGTACAAAGTTGCATCGTACATCTATCAAGACCAGAAAGCTCATCGCAGTACTGATAAAAATGTCACTGAAGCAGACTACGATTGGTTTGTTCAACAGTGCAAGAGAGTGTGCTACATCTGCAAGAGTCACTTCTCACAAGCAGTGCGACCAACATTAGATAGAATCGACAATTCAAAAGGACATTCAAAAGAGAACGTGAAGATCTGCTGTGATTACTGCAACACCTACAAGTCAGACAAAGATGAACATCTCACAAGATTGAGAATTCAACTGAAGAAGTACTGTATCTGGAAATCATTACCTATGACTCTGACACATGAGCAAACATATCACAAGTTGAGAGCCGCAGTGACTGGTGGACTATCAAATGTTCAACATCGACAGAACATCAAAGACGTGACTCCAATCAATCACTTCACATATGAAGACGGAGTTGTCAAATCTTCAGATACAGAACACAAAATGACTCATGTCTGTGGTGTTGATTTCAATTCGCTTTATCCCAGTGCTTTCTCATCAATCAAGAACAAGAATAATCCATACACGAATCACAGAATGTACATGCCATGACGATGCTTATTCACCGCAACAGGAGATAAAGAATGCCGGAAGATTATCGAAGACAAAAATCAGAAGACATTGTTCGTTGCAGAACTGAAAGGACACATCGATGAAAAGTACATAAATGATTTCATAAATTTCCCACCAATCTTCAGAAACATCATTATCAATACGACAGAAGAAAACATTGGAGAGAAGACGTATTCATTGATGAAGAAACATGGATTAAAGACTGATGACAAACAAAGAAAGCTGACTCAACTCTTGAGCACACACGATCAGTAAATGTTCTTTTCGACATACTATCTGTGGTTCCTCATCGACTATTGCCACTTCATTATTGATGACAATAAGACTGTGATGGTATTCTCGAGACATGCTGGATTCGAACCATTTGTGACATCATTTATGAATGATCGAATAGAAGCAATGAAGGTTGGAAACAAAGGAAAAGAGCAGTTCTGTAAGACCAACTTGAATGGAAGTTACGGATACGATGGAATGAACACTGAGAAGTACAACTCAATCACAATCTGCAATGAGAAGAGAACATACTTGAAACAAATGATGAAAGGATTTGTGGCGACTCGAGAGATCAATGAGGACAACTATATTGTGATTGAAGACAGAGAGAAAGCATCATGCAAAACATGTCTGCAAGAAGCAGTGTTCACACTCGACAATGCCAAGTTCTGGTATCTGAATTTCATCTACAACTTCATGTACAAGTGTCTAGATTTGAACAAGATTCACTTCTGTGAGGGAGATACTGACTCTGCTTATTGGGCGATTAGTGGAGATCCGAATGCTGGAATTCATCAACAATTTGAACACGTGATTGCTGACAAAGAATTCTATGATGCACACAAATATGAATGGTTTCCCAATCCTGAAAAGGGTGTCGATGATGAGAAGAAACTGTTGGGATTAGCAATTGAGAAGGAAGGTGAACAGATGATCTGTCTTGCACCCAAGTGTTACTCTCTCGATGAGAAATGCAAAATCAAAGGAGTGTCTCTGAAGAAAACAAACATCACGAGTGATGACTATGTGAAGTGCCTGAATGGAGAGAAAACAGTGACGACAACATTAAACTTCACCGTAAAACGGTTCAAGCATCAGAATGATGCGTTTCAGACGAGAAGAGTTCATTCTGACAATGACAGCAATGGATTTGAGATTGCGAAAATACAACAGCAGAAACTCAGTCTTAGTGGAATTCATCTGAAGGCAATCGTACTTGACAATGAATCGTGTCCTCCATTCATTCATGGACTGAAAGCAACTGAGTATATTATTGAATAAACACAAACTTTATTTTTGAATAAATGAACACACGACAGATCAATACAATAGTGAATAGACTCCTTCGGTGCACACAGCATTCTAAAAACGAAATAGTCGAAAAGAAATGGACTTTAACTAACGTTTTACCTGTCTATCATGGCGCTGATTCTAATGGACCATTTTATGGAAATGATGAAACATACTTCGAGGATTGGTTCAATGGAGGTTTCTCTCCTGAATTAGTACTATCTGATGGAAGAAGAGTAGTTCAACAATTTGTAAGCAACTTCCTAGGAATTCGTATTCGGGATAGTACTGCTAAACTTGCATACGAAGCATATCAATTTTATCATCACGAGGTGAATCAGGGAGTGAATTTTTCACCACGGATTCGAAGGCCTGCAGAGGCAAGACCAATTCCAATCCCAACACCAGTGCAGAGACCAATAGTAATTGAATCGCCTGAAGACCTGGATATTCCTGGACAGATGAGAAACTTGAAATCAATGGGGTTTGAATATGAATATCCAATGAAGGAGAGGAGATTTGAAGAGGAGGAGGATGATGTCATTATTCCCAATCCACCAATGTCAATCAGAACAACTCCATTCAAACACCCTGTGAGAGAGATCAGACACTACGAACCGACGACACAGCAAGTACTCAATAAGTTGGGACGAATGAAAGGATTGTTTGATCATCAACAGAGAAATGACTCAGAAGATGAACAGATCAAAGCTGAGAACTCAATCATGAATAATCAAAAGCAGATGGAACACTTTATTACCTCACACATTCTGGATGCAAATAAAATGAACAGAGACACATTTGTTCGAGCCTCAATAAACAGAAAGATTGCGAACGAAGATCTTGACTTCATTCTGACTCACACAAAACAAATCCCATTCGGAGGAAGATCATTTCAGGATTGGTATGAGGAATTTGATCACAGATGGAGTGTTGCACATCCGAGGAAGATTCAGAGAGAAAAAGGAAGTGACAGAATGAGAATTGATCCACCAACAATTCCTAAAACAACGGAAAAAATTGTGTATCCTTTTCGATCAAAAATGCAGTTCATGTCGAAAGCAATTACAGGTGATCCACAGAAGACATCAGACAGAAAGGTTCCTCAGAATTGTGATCGACCATACTTCTCTCCCAAGTTCGGATCATGGGAAATTGATCTCGTTTTCATTCAATCACCAACGTCGAAAACAGTGTTGCAGATATACCTCTTCGCAATTAACCTCAACACCAAATACCTGGTTGTCATTCCTGTTCTGGATAAATCATGGAGCAAAGTCAAGACTGCAATCAATGACCTGATTAATCATCGTGGAGTTCATGTCAACAACATTCGAGGAGATGGTGAAGCAGCATGGACAAGTGGAGAAGTATCAGAGTTTTTCAAGGATCAGAATGTCAGTACATATTTCACAAGCTCACCATTCACAAATCACAATAGAATTGTCGATCGAGTGATAAGAACAATCAGGGATGGATTCCAAGACAATGCGACACAGATGGCAAATCATTCATTGATGAATCAGATGGTTGAATACTACAACATGACTCCTCATCGAGCGTACTGGAACAAGTTCACTCCACAGCAAGCACAAAACAATCGAGAGATTGAAGCACTGTATATCTCCAGTTGTGAAGAACAATTGAAGAACATTCAAAGACAGCAGACAACACAGATGCTATGGAAGTACAAGCCAGGAAACATTCTACTAATTCACCTTGATTTAGACAAGACTGTTGCTAAGTTTCAGAAGAAGCGTAGACAGTTTCAATTCGTGGGGACATTCATTGAATACAAGCACGGTAATGTTGTAGCAACTCTACTGAATGGTCTCACATGTCTCCCAAAAATAGTGTACGTTCCAATCCAACACACCAAGTTCCATGCAGACTCAATTGACGACTTAACTCCAGAGTTCATGGCTGAATTTAATTTAATCTAATCTCAAAAATGTTTCAGATATTTTTATTGCATTGAAATGACATCACTGAAAATATTAGAACCGTTTGATCCTGAACAGAAAGAGTTCACAAACATCCACGACTTTCAGAGATACTTGGAGAAGAATAAAAAAGAACTGAATGAGTACACAACACAGAAACTGAATAGGATGATTCAAATTGATGGATACAGAATAACAAAAATAAGAGGTGAGATTGCACTGAGGAAACGATATGTTGATGCTTCCACTTCTCCTAATTCACTCTCGATTGATCAAAGATTGTCTGACATTGAAGAATCAATTCGAACGCTCACAGACACTCTCAGCATGAGGCTTCGAAGTTTTGACGAGACGATTGGCAACCTTATCCAAGAATTAACAGACCCTTCTGATTAACCCATCTTTGTTGATCTCATTCAGTGCTCCTCCATCAGTGTTGTATCGAAGAATGACTGCTTCACACTTTTGTTTCCGTTGATAGATATTCCAGAAGTGTTGAGTATCAATTGGTGAGTTCAACTGAGGATAGACTCGACTGATTCGTTCTTTGTTGAATCCTCCAAAGATCCACATTGCATCAATGTTTGACTTCATGTCAGCTGACAAACTGAAGAGCTCATGCATCGTCAGAAAGAAAGTGAATTTCGGTTGTCGATTCTCCAGTATCAAGTCCATCATGGTCATTCTATTTTTGGATGTTCTTCTCTCACCTAAGATTCTACGACAGTCATCAAGAAGGATAATCGTTTGGAGATTCTTAACTGAGAAGTCATCAATGTAAAGTGAGTCAAAGAGATCCTCTCTGCATTCATCAGTGATTCTATTCTGCCATTGATTGTCAATAATCTCTTCATACGCTGCTTTTGATTCAGAGAGTTCCAACAGAAATGGAAGTGCATCATCGTATTTGACTTTCACATAAGGAACGTTCAATATTGGTTTGAATTTGTCGAAGGTTGGATCAATATTCTTATCAGTGACAAAGACAAAGAGATGAAACAATTCATTTCTGACCTGAACATTTTGGAGTTTGGCAACTTCTCGAAGAGCATTAAATGTTTTGCCACTTCCTCTATTTCCGACAAGGACATTAACACTGTTGCGATTGAAATTCAAGTCTGGATGTATTTGTGATTGCACTTCATGAGACACATTCCTACTAGAAGCTTCACTCAGTTTTGCATTCACATATGCTGTTAGAGACGAGGGTTCCACCCTCCGCGAAACCTCCGGTTTAGCCATATTCGATTTGTTCATTTGTGATTTAACTCTAATTAAAATATACTTTTGGTTTTTTTATTTTGTATGAAAACAAACAATGTCACAAAAGATAGTGTACGTTCAACCACAAAGAAAAGCACAAGCGAAGAAACCAAAAATGAGATACGGACCGGAGACTCAAGCAGCATTGAAACGAATCTATGCCGACGATGATATTCAAACCAGACGCAATGATGTTCTGTGCAGTCTTCCATCAGCACGAGAGTATATTACGAGAACTGGACGAAATTGGACTGCGAAAATAGAACAATATGGACAAGTTCCTGATGTGATGGTGTACGACAATGATACTGGAGATTTGATTGCAGTCAATGGTGCCATGCTAACTCCATACAACAGTAGACCAGTCAAAGAGACATACTACGCAATGAATCCAACACCAGATATGCGAAGACTGAAACCATACACATCATTCAATCAAGAAAATGGAAGGAAAATCAAAGCGGTGCACAGGAATTTCCTCAAGAATGGAACATACGATTTACCAACCAATTATTGAGACATCAGCTATGAAGAGATGAAGACTAAACGATCTCAACAACCATATGCAATAATGAAGAAAGTTGTTGGCGACTTCATGACAAGTGTATTGGGAATAACTCGTGCAAGTCAAGGAAACCCCGCAAATCTTGAGAAACATGTCATAGACAATATGGTGTTCAATTCGATTCAATCGAAAGTAGCATCACAAATGTGGGACAAATGGCTTCATGATCATGTTCAGGACTACAATCCCAGTATGAAACAAAAGAAAGCCTTCAAGGAACAGATTCATCCTGTGTTTCTCCAAATGATTACTCAAGACTCAACTTTCTTAAAAGAATACTTCAATCACTATTCAGATGACATATCGACACTTTGCAATAAGCTGACACGCCAAGCCTATGCAACAAGAACAGATGATGATATCGATCAGTACCAAACAGAGATGCCTGGATATTATCGATTTGCACAGTTGGATAGTTCTGGAATGGGAGAAATCGATCGAGCAGAAAAGTGAATTTAAAAACATTAATATATATTTTTTATTTTTATAGAAAGTGATGCAACCAATTCTAAGTTGTCAATTTACGAAACACACAAGTTCTTCTTCAGTACCAACATCAATCACCAACAATGTCATCATTGAAGATCGAAGTAAAGCTGGAGTAGATAATAGAGGATCGAAGATGGAGATGGTCTCGCTAGAGACTTCGAACCCTCCTTTGGGGAGAGAAAGAGTGTGCTCTGAACCTGTGGTATCCAATGAACGAGGTGCTTACGATCCACCGTTGGAGACATATCCATCAGCTCCTATTCAGAGCCGTTCCATTCCACTAAGAGAATATACATCAAATATTTCAGCATTCAAAGATCAACTACTGTTAGTGTACAAGAATGCATTCGCATGTGAAAAGAAACTGTTGAATAACCTCATTGAACCTTCGAAGAAACTGATCACAAACCAAAGTGATTTATGTGCACTGATTGCGACTCTCACTGGAATCAATGATGTGGTGATTGAATTGGATGACCTGTCTGATAAGTGCATATGTCTGAATAAACTCCCAGTGTTTAGAACAATATTCAAGATCCTCGTTGGTGGAAAAGACATGAGCATTGCCTACAATGAAGCATACAACACTATTCTCAATTATGGCATTTCTCTGACGAAAGCGATTCCACGCTAAAATTATAAATGAATTGTATTTTTTATTTTTACATAAATGGCACCAGGAAGTTTCAACAAACTCAAAAATATCGGCAAGCAATTCTTTCAATTCATCAAACCTCTAGCTCCAACATTGCTTCAAGTTGGTGGTGGATTGCTCTCACAAACGAACAGTAAATTTGGACAAACAGCAGGTGGAATACTCAATGGATTAGGAGGAATGATGGACGTTTATCAACAGAATAAGGCGATCAATCGAGCACAAAAACCACAGATGATCGAGTACGAACCTCCACGAAATGCACGGTATTCAAACGATGACATGCCACTCTCGTCCAATTCCAAAATTCAATTCAAAGGATAAACATTCACTAGTATTCGAATATTTTTATTTTTATTAAAATGGCACCAGGTTGGTTATCAAAATTAGCAGCAGTTGGCAAAAACATACTCAGAGTTGGAGCTCCATTTCTGAATCTCATCCCCTTCGTTGGACCACTGATTTCGAAGGTAGCACAGACAGGAATAGAGATGATTCCAGATGTGAAATCGGATCAGGAACTCCATGCAGAAAAGATGGCACAATATGAGCAAGCAATGAATGAAGGAAACACAGCAGTTGCGAACAAACTCAGAGGAGAAATACTGAGACTAGAAGAAAAGCTGAAGCCGAAATCAAAGAAACCAAAAAAGAAAAAGTAACTAGAGTTAAAGCATAAATGTAATTTTTTATTTTTGTTAAAATGAACTCGCATATAACACATCTGACAAACAAAAGAACTGGAGCATCATCACTGACTGGAAATACCACTGGAAGGATAGAATACACGAGAGATGACATGGGTCAAATACAACAACAACTGATGTCCGAACATCACATTAATTACCTCATGAATGATGGAGCTCACAGTACTTCTATTCAAGAATTGAAACCATCAGAGAATGCACGATTCTACACAGGACAAGAGATAATCATTCCGTTGACTGGTAATCAAGATATTTGTCAAATTGATGATTCATTCATTACGTTCACGATGACTGCCACATTGAAACTCAATAATTGGCAAACTACAGCTGGTAAAATTGGATCGTTCATGAATGAGAGGATATTCATCTTCGTTGGACTCAAGCATTCGGCATCTATCTTTCGTGACCTCACTGTTCTTCACAACAATCAACGGATCATCAGCACAACAAACAATGATGTATCAATGGAATCTCACATCTACAATATGATCAAACCGAAGAGTCAATTGGAGAATCGTAAGCATTGTCACACACCGTGGAAAAATGCATGGGAACATGATGAATCAGTTGCTGGTGTTTATATTCCACTTTCTGATTTCACAACGACGTCCGGAACAGGAGTGTTTCAAGACACTATTGATGTGCCTATACGTGTGTCGATTAATCTTGAAGATCTTCTAATATTCTCTGGAATGACTGACTATCCAAAATGTCTTTTTGGTGATTTGAAATTGAGTGTGCACATGAATGAAGATGCTTTCGTTTGCTGTTCTGTGAATCCTGAACTCACTTTGAAAGATACACTATCATCACTCGTAGCTGGAACAGCTGCAGCACCAACTATTAAAGCAGCAATTCTCAATTGTATTCAACATCGTCCGTATTTTCTGAATAATCTTGTCACCTCATGCACAAAGAATTTCGTTCAAATTGGTCATTCATTTCAGCAGCCAACAGTTACAAAAGACATTGTTTGTTCAACAGCCAATGTCGTGACAACAGAACCAGAATTCGTGGATCAGTACATCTCATTGAACGTCACAAACTATCGAATTGATGATGTGTATTGCATGAGTGCTGGATACAAAATGAAAGATGGTGCGAAAGAGAATCTGAAGCAGATGTACACAAATCGTCCTGGAACAATTCCAGCAGAAAAGATCTCATTCTATCCATTTCAGAAGGCACCAACGGCAACAGGAATTGATTGTACTCAGCAAATGGTAGTGGTGAATGCAAAGGATATTATGCTCCTCTTTCGTCATTACGACAATGAAGTCACTTGCTTCCAAAATCCAATGCAGAAGAACATCCAAGTGAATCTACAAAACAGGTATTATCCAGAACAACCAACGACAACAATTGGAGCTCGTTTCTATCAATTTGCATTATCGACTCTCAATCTCGATTCGTACCTCGCTGTTCCTGATGATTTGGAGCGATCACTGACGGATTCTCTCGTTGAAGAGAAACTCACTGGTGATCAGAATTATCCCAATGAGACAATGACAAGAGTACGACCAATTCATGACAATTCTGATTTTCTTTTATGCTTCTCAACCCAGAGAAGTGGTTGCCCAACAAACTGTAATGATTCGATCAGTTCCAGAGGTCAGAATGTTCCAGTCACTTTGAGATCTCAGCCAATTTATCAAGGAGTGATTGACACGTACTATAATGTTTACAACCCAAGTCAAAGTGGTGGTGATATGACAACATTTACACATCCTCCAGCACCGATTCTAGCCACAACTGCAACCACGTGGTGGGTATTACGATATAGCAAAGGTGAACCCAAAGTTGAGTACTATCCTAATCACACATTGAAAGCATTACACAAAGATTTGGGAATCATGTAGAGACTCTCATCGGGGGTTCGAAGCCTCTGGCGAGACAAAACAGTAAAAGCAATTATTGATATTGTATTTTTTATTTTTCTATAAATGAGAAGTTTCAGATCAAATCAATCCAAACCAACATCGACATTAATTGAGCAAATTGAAGTGCAATCATATCTGCCAAAACAATGGGATTCAGAACCTCATGTGTATTCAATTCAGGAAGTGCATCCAACAAATCCTCCTATGCCATGTAGAATTGGAGATGAGATTGAAGTTCCATTGTGCTATGATGGTCATGATGTTACTGAATTTATGAAGAGTCATTTGCGAATTGATCTCACGATTACTGTTCCAAATTTTCATCAGGTTGGTGACTCGGGACCTTACGTCGGAATGCACGGAATGTTCTTTGGATATAAATCATCTTCAGATGCAATTCGAGACATGAGACTCGTCGACAGTCATGGAAACATCATTGACAACACACTTCAGAATAATCATGTTCACGAATCATTTCTGTATCACACATTCAAGTCACAGGAAGAGAAAAACAATATGAAACATTGCTACAGTCTGTGGGAAAATGTTCAGAGAATGGATCAGAGTGTGTGTGGATTCTACTATGTTCCAATCAATAGAGGTGTAAAAGAAATCACTGCGACAATTCCTTTAGTGATTCCATTTGTGAATCTCCTTCCACTGAGTACCTTTGACCAATATCCAAATTCCATCTTTGGTAATTTACGTTTGAGATTTCATTTGACAACAGATTCACTTGTGTATTGTCCTATTCAAACTTCAACTGTCATTCGAAAATCAACCGAAGGTTCCCGTGAAGTGTTTCCAGATAAAGACTTGACAACCCTTTCGGATCTATCCAACGCATTCTTGATGTCTGAGGGAGACTTTTCTCCCGTAACACAGGAATTTACACAAATTGGAAATTCAGTTCTGAAAGTTAGCGATAAATACACTTATAAGGCACCTAGCACTGTCGTCGCAGAGATATTGACCAAAGAAGTCACTTGCACTGTTCTTTCTTCATCAGTTGATACAGTCTCAACTATTTGTTACGGATATCAAATCACTGATGCAACAAAACAATCCCTCTTCAACATGTATTCAAAGACATTGAACGTCTTGAAAGCAGAAAGAATTGACACTCAATCATTTCAATCAAAAGCAACAGCAATGGGAGTGAGATCAAACATCAGTATCAAACTCAACAATCTCATGAATCTAATGTGCTTATTCCCCGATAGACCAAATGAGTGTACAGTCTTCAGAAATCCTCATTATGTTGGTCACTTCGAAATGCTAGGAAATAATTATCCCAATTTCCCAATGTCAACAATATCACCAGAGTTTTATCAAATGATGATGGTGAATGGTGATTTCATTGGTTGTTCCGCAACGGAAGAGTTTGAGAATTCAATTTGTTCAACTCGTGTGTTTGACTATAAAGGAAAGGAATATAAGAGAACAAAACCAGTAACAGATGCAACTTGTTTTACTTTCATGGTTCCAACAGATCGAAGTGAAATCGCTGGTGGTGAAGAAGGTATTTCGACAGCAGAATCAGTCAATATTGTATTCAGAGGAACACCAATCAATCAGGGTGAACTGGATCCATATTTCACATCAACTCCGGAAGGTCCTCCTCCACCAATTCTAGCACTACATCAAGCTACGTACTGGTTGTTCTGGATTGAGAATGGACAACCACGAGTGCGATATGTCATTGATCGTCGACTACAAGAAGCATATGAAGAAGTGAAGAGAGGGTATTGAATAGAACAACTATGATATTTTATTTTTGTAGAAAACAAGAATGGTCAAACGCTATTTCTCAATTCAGAATTCTCACACTGCTCAATTGCCTCCTGATTTTACCAATTCCAGAAACCAAAAATATGTTCATTTCCTCGACTGTAAACTCATCCATGTGAAGGAAGAGACTACTGGTTCAACAATAGTGATTTCAAAGGATATTCCACAGCACATCACAATCCATGGTGATTGGATTCAGACTGATGCACACAACGATTCTTATGTTGCTTTCTGTAACGAACAGATTGCGAAGCGAAAGAAGTGGGAATTAAGCACTCGACAATCAATTGTGAAGATCTGGTTCAAAGACAGTTCTGGTGATTCAATTGAGATGGAAACAACGGAGACAATCAATGGAAAAATAATCAAGGAGTATTATGAATTTCTGGTTGATCTCATGTTGGAATACTAATCAGTGAATTATATTTTTGGATCAGTTCATCGATGATTGACTGTTGTTGTCCAACGATTGAACATAATTCCTGAATGGCTTTGATACAGAAACAAGAGAGTTCTGCATAATCAACTTGAAGACAGTCTGGATTCGAATCATTCACGACTTCAGGAAATATTTCTTGGATCTGTTGAGCAATTACACCAATGTGTTTCTTCTCACTTTCCTTCTTCAAGCATTCACATTTCTCTTTGCAGTTCTTCAAGTGTTCTTCATCTGTCTCATTCTCTATTTGCTTTGTCACTTTGTTGATCTTCGAGTCGAACGTGTTGAATTGGTACTGCACGATTTCCACTTTATTCAGTTGCTCAAGAACATTGGGGTATGGTTCAATATTTCTTTTGACTCTTCTGTCTGACAACTGAGAAAAACTTCCTGTTGTGGATATTGAAAACACTCCTGAACCCGTGTCCTCATCGTAGTAGTACAAAGCTGGTGAGTCACACGGTGACCACATACTGATACCATCACCATTGAACTGAATTCCTGAGGTTTCTGAAATCGATTGTGAAATTGAAATGCCAGACTTAAATGTTGATGATGGATAAGTGCCAGGATACTTCGGAAGTGATCCCTCTGATATGTTCCACTTCGCTCCATTCACATTGATCAATCCTCCAATTTCTGGTGTCGTGATCGATCCATTTGTGCTGACTACTTTTTGGATTGAAGAGATCGCTGTCTTGTGCGCTTCTGTTGTCTTCTGAAGTGATTCAATCACGGTCGTATTCTCGCTGGTTGTTGAGAGAGTATGATCAATCATTTTCTCAATCATCTGTGAATTGTATTTTTGTCGATTCATTTCTGTTTGCTCTTTCATAGAAAATAAAAAATGACAATCCCTCATGAACATACGTCACCGGCACATTATTTCTGACATACTCAGAGACTAGCGAACAGTTCTCTTCTCTCATTGATTCAATTAATGCTTGTTCTGAACATACTCGACGTCTTTCCTTGTACATCGCAGTTGGATTCATTTAATACAAATTAAAAAATTCAAAAATAAAAAATAACAACGAGTTTTATTTCTGTTGATCATTCTGGAGCATCCAATTTGGTACTTTTCTTTTCACGTACTTCATCCAGATTTTGGCACAGATTGGTCGATAATATTCGAACGATTCTGGTTTCATCTTCGAGAAACTTTGAGGTTGTGATCTCAACATGTTCATCGCCATTTGACTGATCTGCTCTTTCCCTAGTCTGACGCATAACTCCTCCGATGCACAGGAAAGTTTTCTGACGTTTGCTATTTGACAGATCAGTTGAGGTTGGTTTCGTCGCCATTTTTTCGTGTCATAGTTCATCCAAGTTGGATTATCGATGTCAACATATTTTTGGAATAATTGTTTTAAAGTTTTGAAATTGACAATCAGTTCTGGTTTCCACAATCCTAATTTCATGAGAAATAAGTGATTCTGACTCAGGAAATTCATGATATCACTGTCCTTTCGATTGGGATTAGTGTATTCTAAAATTTGTTCAAGTTCTTCGATGAGTTCTAGCTGTGCCATTTAGGACAAAATAAAAATTCGAAAAATAAAAATCTCCTTTGTTTTTCAAAAGTGAAATTTCTCCATAACTACTGATCCGATTTCAATAATTCTTGCACCAATAAATTCACCGTGTCGGATATGACCTTAGATGAGAGTTTGATCAAGATCTGAGAACATCGATTTTTCTTCATTTTTCAAGTACACCATATGCACCAAAAATGATATATAGCAAAAATCAATATTGTTCAAAATTTTTGTAAAATTGTTTTATATCATGTTTGACATCCATTCTGTGAAATTTGAAGTTGATTTGACGAACAACTACTGTTTTCAAAACTTGATTTTGAAGTGTCCCGTAACTTTTTAAAAAATCGACCTTAAAACCCTCTACACAGATATATAGCCAGGGTAAATCCTCGGAAAATTAGGGACGAGTAGTCGAGTGGTAAGTGCACGTACCACTAGGCTAGGAGTCCCAGGTTCGGACCCCCGGAGGAAGCAATAATTTGTCCGACGTCGGATTGCAAAAATGAGATAAATGTCAGAAACAGGGATCGCAACCCTGGGCCTTAGGGACTTGCCAACACACCAGGCAATAAAACCACCAGCTTCCTCCCTCCCTAAGGTTTTGCACTTTTTGCCTATATGCAAAATCGAGTCCTCTATCGATTGCGAGTGGTTTCGAGTCTGGATCTCTGCTCGTTGTCGAGATACGAGTGTTTTCTCAAAAGAGGTTCACTTTTTCGAACTTTTGAATGAAGAATAACTCAGATCTCGACGAATACTCAACCAATTGTCATCTGGTTTCATTTGATCGATGCATCACATTGTTCTCGAGATTTTAGTTTTATTTCAAGAATTTTCTCAATTGGGTTCCCAAATAAGCGCCAAATTAGTCATATTGAAAAAATCAAAAAGTCGAAAAAAGTGACAAAAATAAGTTTATTGGTTTTGTTTATTTATGAAGATCATCCAAATATCTCTTCACTTTACTTGCAAGCGTTGTATTCAGTGATTTTGATAATCTGTGAACGGCAAGAGCTTCAAAGAAACACATATTGTCGAATTTCAGGATTCCATTGTCATCACCGAATTGAACTGGTTTTCCTTTATCGTATCCAATAAAGAGCACAAAATTAACATAGTAAAATTCAAACCAGACTAGTTTGGCGATGTGACACACGATATCATTCCGCATTGTCTTATTCAGAATTCCTGTCGTGAATGTTGTGAGCTGCTTCTCAGGAATAGATTCCCAATCCACTGGCTCTGCTTTATGTTTGGTGAATTCTTCAAGAAGATTAGCATATTTGGTTGTCTCAGGATTCAGATCAATATTTTTCTCATCGCAAAATCGAATGAGATCGAGTGCAATGAGATGTTGAAGTTCCATGACTTCAATGCATCTGTAGACGTACACTGCATATTCATCAAGATGAAAATTGAAACCGTACATGAGATTCAGTAGTTTTGTTAAATCATTCATTCCAGTAAGTCCAATCGAAACAAGCTTGTCATGATTGTGTTTCAATCGTGGGAAAACATCTGAAATGAACTTAGTAACTTTATCTGTTGAATGAGGTGGTTTACAGCCAAGTTTATTCAATTCACTTTGCAATTCCTTCCAGAGTGCATCACGAGACTGGAATGGATTTGCATGAATATTTAATCGAAGAAGTGCTCCAGCAATTTGGTCTTTCGGTTGATTCTTGAATGAGTTGCTTGTCATTTTATATAGAATTAAAAAAGTGGAAAAAAAATAAATCGAGACCGTTTTGAGTGTATTCTGATGAAGGTGATAAATGACCTAAATTTTTGAAATAGACCAAAATTTGCTTCAAAATTGACACTTTAGGATGAGGTTGTTTTTGGACTAAATTTTGAAAATAACTCCCAAAATTGACACTTCTAAAATGCATTGAGGATTCTTAATACAAGATTCAAAATTGGTTCAATCGGCACGGAGATAAAGATCTCATTTTACATTGCGAGACCAGAAATAATTACTTTCGTCTTCTATACTACTCTGAGTGTCCCGAAGCGCAGGGAAGTAGCCCAGTTGTTGTGGGGCCGCCCTCTCCACAGACCTGGCCGGTTCGGCTGGTTCCGACCACTCCAGCCTCTGTCCTGTCTTGGCCCCTGGTTCCAATTTTTGTTGTCGGGACGAAAAACCGAGGCTGTTGAATTTGCCTCACTGCCGCCGCTGCTGCACTCCTTGTCTGGCCTGATTGATTTCCTGCTGCAATAGTTCCGCTGTCTTCTCGCATTATCCTCCTGGACCTCATCCCTTGCGAACCTGGCAATATATCGCAATTAATAACTTTCCTCACCTGCTCCACTCGTTTCACTAACTCTGCCGCCTTCAACCCCTGTAGACAAATTGCTTGTGCAGTTGGCATTCCCTGTCTGACTGCCTCGAACATCCCCACTGCCAATTGAACATTCAGGAATGTTTCCTTCTTTAGTTGGACCAATAGGTTATCAACCTTTCGATTCTTTGAGGACACGAACTGCTTCAGGACATCCTCGTTCAACTGCATTCCATCAGCAAACTTCACCACATCACGCACAGCCCCCAAAGCCTGCTGATCCCAATTGAACAATGGCAGTTCACGGGCCGCACTAACAAGCATGGCGTGGAAATTCTGCACGTCATCCTGCACTGGTTGAGCTTGCCCGATCTCATTCTGCACGATTGGGTCGAATCGGACCATCGGTCTCTGCGCCTCTGGTCGAAAGATCGGAGGTGTAACTCCGACATCCACTTGCAGCTGGGGGTGTGTGGATCTGTGGAGTGCGATGTTGTGCAAAACATCTGGTGTCACCACCTGATGTGGTCTAACCTCTTGTGGTAGCCCTGAAAGCGGGCCCACCCACTCATCCGAGTTCAAGCCCAGTCCCACATCCACTGCCAAAGTATCAGTCGGAGGACGTGGAACAAGGCTGGAGCCGCAGCCACGAGATACGCGGGCATCTGGATGCCGACGAATTCCCGGGCTCGAGGCAGCTCCGGATTCTGCATCACTGTGATAATTTCTGCAGCAAAGTTCCGATAATTGCCCAACTTTCCCAACAACACTTCGATGTTATCGTTCATATGTGCAATGTTTTCCCAAAAGAAAGGTGTGAAAGATAATGTCAAGAGATCTGACCCAATACAAAGGTTTCCGTTCCATGTCGGAGATATCTCACTCTCTCTCTTCCGAACGAGGGATTGAATCAGATCATTGAAGAATGATCGGTAGCGATGATCCAATTTCTGGTTCAAATTTGTCAGAGATGATTGGGGAGGACGAACGACAGTTCGGTTTCGGTCCATTTCGACGGTTCGAGAGACGAAATCTCGAATTCGATTGGCTGTCCTTCGTTCGATTTGGATTGGAATGGAGTGTCAAACACTTCCAACTTGAGCCCGCACGGAATCATTGTTGTTCCAACCATATTCACTGAATACTCTTTTCTTGTCGAATGTGCTTGACGACTTCTCTGAAAGTGTTGGGACGAAGAGTGGTGAGTGAGAAAGTACATCATCTTCCGTCACTGTGCATCTCCGTCCAGATCCAAAGATGAGGC